>OY757911.1:86118274-86163274 GCA_963585895.1 Sepioteuthis lessoniana
TCCAAAATTGTCAGCATTCATTTCCACTAGCTATTGAGGACTATAAATCATCACACACACGCTCTTTTAACTCCAAGATTTCACCTCGACTCTGGAAAATCATCTTACTTCTGTTTTTTTTTTCAGTTAGAGTCCTATTGCCGCTCTTCCAAACTATTTCTCCACGGATTTTCTCTTTTGATCGAATTTCCTTTCAACGTGACCTTTAATATACTGACTATATCCCCAGCAGAGGAGCAAACTCACTTAAAAGGTGGTCTGGATATGATATACTAAATTTGTGAGGCTCCAGCTATGAGGAATGTAGACAACCCTTTCATTGCTATTACCTCCAGACCCACCTTGACCTGAAGTGATAGCACCTGGCTAGGTTCCATCAATAAATCAAATAGATCTTTTTAAAAATTATTTGTATTAGGTAGGAATAACCATCATCATAAAGTCGCACAAGAGTTCCTTAACTCTCTTTCTCGCCATCCACCCCTATCATTTAGGCTGCATCTTGTGCCCGGACAGATTGGTTGGTTATTTGGTTGGTTGTTTTTTTTACAGCGTATCAAGCCTTTTTGGGCCATTGTGGACCTGGGAGCAATGACAATGAAGGGGTACTCCACATTCCCAAAGCCCCAGAATTACTGAAGCCTCATCCTCAGATTATTTGGTGTCATATCTAGGAAACTCATTGGAGGAGTCTTACCCCTCTACAGAGATGTAGTCAATGTTTTATGCTGCCCTAGCTGACTGGGCTAGTCCACACAGAGCTAATGTAAGTATTTGCTAGTCTGCTCACACTGCCACATCCATGTGCAGGAATCCATAAGAGAACGTCGCTTATGAGTTCGTCCTTGCTTCTCCAGCAGTGTCCCACATGTCTCGTTTGTCTTACTTGAATGGTTTATGAGATGGGAGGCAAGTGGCCATATGGTTGCTGTTTTGTGGAGTATTTCTTCCAAGATTTGTTCAAGGCAGCGCACAGCATTCTTGAGTAGTTCCCATCTTGATACAATACAGCTATAGATTATTTATATTTAGAATACAATTACTTGAAACTAAAGTTATTTATTAAAGATTATTATTCATTCATTTGAATATATATATAACTGTGTGAAAACAAATGGTTATTATTAACTAAAATACTTAAATGAAACCATATATTAGTATTAAATTGGAAAACTTAAAACACTATGTACCAAAAAAAAAAAAAAAAACTCTTCAGAAACAAGAATACTGAAATGTAGATATAAATATTGGGGCAATTCCAACCTTTGGGAATAAAATAATCTTAGGCAGGTTGTTATCCCGTTAAAATCTATCAGACAATCAAACGGATCTAATTCCTTTAAATATCTAATCATCTCATCGATAGTTGCTTCACATTCATCCACTAATATATCAACAAATTCGAAACATATTGCACTTTGTCTTTCTTTCCAAATATTGTTCATTTTTACTAGAATTAAACTCTCTTTTAAGAGGTTGCCGATATTTCAGTGGCCCCTCATACACCACTACTCTCCTGATAATCTTTTACATCTACCGCTTTCATGCTTCCCCCTCTATTCCAGCTGCCCACTACTATAGCGGTGACCCGAAGAGTTTTATAAACAATGTTGACGAAGGGTCTTGCAATGTTGCTGTTCACAAAAATTTCCCATTACTGTTCTGGAACACGTTTATTAGTCCAAAGAGATAGCTAGCAGCGCAGTAACCCTACCCATTGTCAGTTTCCTTGACGGTAATATGTCACCGTGTGACCGGGCTGGTTCTACCTGCAACAAATTACGTCGGGCTTGGGCTCTGAGCAATTCCTTACCACATATAACTCTCCACGGCAACCATCACACCCTGGCTCCTATTTATCGTAAGCATCCTTGTCTTGGGTAATAAATTATCCATTGTGACAGTTGTAATGCTACCGAAATGTGACTAGTGCGTGCGGTTCTAAGGGCATGTTTTACTGCCTTTTCAACTTCTCGAGTAAACCCCGGCTCATCATGCTAGCCTCCGGATTTTGCTAGCATAAACATTCGCATTTTACCAGCACCGCTTTTTTCTTCCCAGCTTACTACATGCTATAAACTCACCGTCAGTGAAGGCCGCTATCAGTCAGATTTCTGCTGGGGTGATTTCGTTTTATTTCTGAATATATCTCTAAAGAAAGCATCTCCTTTAAATAAAAAAGGTATGAAGGTGACTAGATTGGTCATATTCCGTAATTTTACTATTTCTGGCTTTTTTCATCCACGTTACCACATCTCCGTCACCTCTAAACGACTTCCTGATCAGATTCCTGATTCTTTCCTATTTTTGCTGAAATGACTTGTAATGTTAAACAAAAAATTGAATAAACTCAAAGAGCCTCTCTTCTTTTTTAGTCTCGACCGCTTGCTCTTTTGGGCCCTACCAACTTTAATAAACTTACCGAACTTCCTGGTCCCCGTAAATGCGTCAAACTCAGAGTACGATAAATGAGAGAAGAGAGAAAGAAAACAATCTGGTTTGTGTCGGCTTCACAACAATCAGATTATTCATTCCTCAACTAATTTACGTCATAGAATATGGTGAAACACAGCAATTGAGCTATACTCGGCGCAATTTAAACAACTTGCTTTAGTCTGACACAAGGCTAAAATAATAGGGAACCAGATACGTATATCGAGAATAATTGGCATCTGTGTCACAAAGTAATTATGGTTTGTTTATATGACTCCTTAAACATAATATCATGAAAAAATACCGACAGGCCTTGCATTAAAAAGAATAATTTTTCGTCAAAATATTTTGGATCAACATGTAGAAAGAGAATGTAAATAAATGAAAAATGTATATACTAAAATTCAAACACCAATACACGGAGGCATGTAATGAATTAAAAATTTCTTGGATCAAAAACTCATGGATAGACATCTTCACAGGCGCAGATTATAAATTTTAAAAAATTAATAATATTCAAAAATCGTTCCCTACATGTCATACGATAAGTGAATTATTGTCTAGAGAGAAATTCAATTATCAACTTATATACGAAGCAATTCAAAAACAAACATTTTCTTTCTATGTTCAACCTATACTCGAGAAACGTAATAAATTAATAATTTCTTGAGCAATGATCAGCCTATAAATAGATCATGTCATTAATGAATGATTTCTGGTCCTAAACTCAAAGTTCATTCCATAGATTAAATCAATTTATTCAAGAATGCATACGAAACCTTCGCCCTTTATATTGTTTATATATTTCCTGTTTGTTTAGAACGCGCATCCCACGATAGGTTTGTCTTAAAAGCATCTCTTTCAGTTTTGGTACTGATACTTATTATCCATCAGTAGATTTATTGTTTGTTATTTGGTCTTTGCAGTGTTATCTTTCCGCTTCCTGTGGTTGGTATTTGGCCAACAAAAGCCGAATGTTTCCTTTCTTCACTTGTAAAGTTGGGTTTCTAATGATTTACCGCCGAGATAAACAATGAAAGCCGATCAAGATCATCAGATTTGGAATTTTGGTTTACATCTTTAGCCAGACACACTTTTACATACACATTCTTGCGTTAAAGACAATAATAAACGTTGCCTGAGGAGTTTTTATTTACACTTCTTTTTCCTTTAAGTAGTTTGTTGTTGGAGAACATAAAATTGACCGAGAGAAAATAAGTTTAAGAAGTCTCTCCAGCACGGTAGGATTCCATTTGTTCGACTATTTAAATAAAAATCAAAACAAAATATACGCAGATGTTACATGGTAAAGGAAAATAATTATAAAGCTGTAAGGAAAACAATCTCATATTTTTGAAGACAGAAGAAATAAACTTGAATCTAAGAAAACGTTGATTAATTTCTCATGTACCCTGACAAAAATGATGAAATTAGCGCACTTACATGATATTCATTTAGATTTTTATTTAGTGGTAAATAAACTAAAAGCAGATAGAATACATTTCTTATTTAATTGCAGCATATTCTGGCTTGATAAAATTTACGATAAACAAACTAGATTAAATCATTTTCATTAATTGCAAAGCTATGTAAAGGAAAATATTATCGAATAAACCAATATTTTTCAGGATTATTTCAAGCAATGTAAAGGAAAATATTATCGAATAAACCAATATTTTTCAGGATTATTTCAAGCAATGTAAAGGAAAATATTATCGAATAAACCAATATTTTTCAAGATTATTTCAAGCAATGTAAAGGAAAATATTATCGAATAAGCCAAAATTGAGAAAAAATGTTCTGCAATTCTTTGGAAAAATAAGATTATTACACTAACTATTAGTTACTCCTCCTGTCAGCTTTAATTTTTTCAGGTGGGGATTTCATTAATTCAAAATAATATAATTAATCAAGGTGGTTCCAATTTTCAAAAAAAGCAGTTAATATATCTTTGGTGGATGGAACTTTTTCATGGACTATTTAAAAAAATGTCCACTATGAATATCTAGTTGAATTTAGACTATTCGTCGATCTTGTCATTTTTTTACATGCTTTTCCGGAAGTAAAGCTTTAATTCTCTTTGCTTTATGACAAAATGCATTACCGTTCAGAAAAAAAAAAATCATAATCACCAAACCAATTTTCAATCTCAGTCATAATCCTATTTAATTATCATGGTGAATATTTAAGAGAGTTTTCTCTCGTGTACAGGCTTGTATGCATAAACACTGAATTCAAAAAAAGAAGAAAAAAAAGAAAAAAATAAGAAAAAAAGGAAAATTATTGATATACATCCATCAAAATAACTCTAAAGCACAACCAGTTTATATATTTATAAACAAGAAATATTAAACAGCGCTTTGAAGACTGGAGTATCTTTCGATCACAGAATCATCCTGGCAAAGATTCGACTGAGCCTACGCAGAGATAAGAAATAAACTGATAAAGCTTAATGATATGACTGGTCTTCACTTGCCAATAGTGGTATAAATAATCAATATGCGGTAACTATGAGAAATAAGTTTGATACTCTTCAAGAGATATTTGAAAGACATACTTCAAATGATGAATACGAAATCTTAAATGCCGCCCATATAAAAGCAGCAGCCGGATACATACCAAACAATTCAAAAGCCAAATGTAGAGTTCCCTGTGAATCAATAGTAGTTATGGAAAAACGAGATGACATGAAAAAGCATCCTTACTCAATAAAAGAAATGCAACAAATACCAATGTATGGAGACTTAAGGACGTCCAAAAACTAACTAATACATACAAACCCCAACATCCCCAAAACAATAAAAATCCCAATTAAAATACTTTTAAAGGCAAATTGGTAAAATTAGATTTTTGGTAGAAAATAGACAGTCACGAATAGCTGAGAGTGAATAAGTAAGCGGCAGGAAAAGCCCGTCGAGAACAAAACTAAAAGCTGCAAGTCGAGAAGAAAGAATACATAAGTGGAAAGAACATTTCAAGATTGCCCAGTCGGCTGGGGCTGTAGAATACACAGACTGCATCTCTGCAGAGAGGTAAGGTCCCCAACAAGTGTCCTGGATATGATACTAAAAATCTGACAGTGAGGTTTTAGTATTGCTAGAGCTTTGGGGAATGCAGAGTACCCTTTCATTGCCACCGCTTGCAAGTCCACTCTGGCCGGGAGTGGTAGCACCTGATAGGGCCCTATCTATGAATCAAATAGAACTAAACATCGTACCTATGCTAAACTGAATTGCTTGAAATTAAACTGTTTGACATCTATACTGCGTAGTTACACTAAAGTGAATTGCTTGACATAGAACTGTTTTGACATTCAAACTGCGTACTTATGCAAAACTGAATTGTTTGAAATAGAACTATTTTGACAAGTAAACTGTACTTACGATAAACAGAAATTTTTGAATTAGAACTGTTTGAAAAAATTAAATAGCTTGAAATCGAAATGCTTTTGACAATTAAAACGTGTACTCATGCTAAACTGAATTGTTTGAAATAGAACTGATTATTTGTATGAAAATGGATTTGGTGTTGAATAACCTACAAAAGTTGATATGCCATAAAATGCACCCAACCAAACAAAATTTCAAGAACCTGCTTGGAAATTTGTCCAAAGTCACTGATAAACCAATCAAAATATCTATCAAAATAGCCAACTAGACATCAAACTAGAATACTTTACAGGAAAAGAACTTCACGCAGAACTAAAAAATAATCAAAGGCAGAAAAAATGCCTCGACGAAATATCTTCGAAATTATGGAAGTGAAGGGAAATTTGACGACATATTTTATCGATATTGCAACGCCATGTATAAACTGAATACAATAGAGAAATGGATAAAAGGTTGCATCTCTAAGAAAGGTGACTTCGGAATCCCTAGGAACTACAGAGGCATAACTCTTACTGCCACAATTGCCAAGGTTTATAATAGAATGCTTCTGAACCATTTCAGACCTGAAATCGGGACAATTCTTTGGAAAAATTAGAAAAATCCACAACATTACAGATTCTGACTATCTGCCGAGTCATTGAATGTCCTGCTTCTCAACAATTTCCGACCTGAAGTTAAGAAGATTCTTCGGAAAAATCAGAACAATTTTTGCAGAAATCAATCCACAATCTCACGGATACTCACAACCCATCGAATCATCGAAGGAATACGTGCAAAAAATCTTAAGACAAAACTATTCATAAATTTCTCCAAGGCATGTGATTCCATACACAGAGGAAGTATGGATCACGTACTACTTGCATATAGTCTCCTAAAAGAAATTGCCACTACTATAATGGTAATTTACAATGGTTCCCTCATTTGATGGCCCCCACCGATTTCTTCAATGGAGTTGCTGGAGTCTTGCAAGGAGATAGCAGCATATTTGTTGATAATCTGTCTAGATGATGTACTATGAACGTAAATAGATGTAATAAAAGAAAATGGCTGCACATTTTCAAAAAGTCACGAAGCAAATGATATCTCGCAGAAACTATGAGACTACGAAGATAATCAACGTAAATACTCCTGCTTAAGCCGAATCCCTATGGCGAAGCCTGAAGTAAGTAACAGCAGGCGTCGACTTCTACGTAAATGCAAATAAAACAGAGTTAATGCGTGTTAAACAAAAAAAAAAGCCATTTCCACTTTAAGTTGTAAGGTTCTGAAATTAGTTGACCAGTTCACATACCTTGACTGCAATATCTCATTTACTGAAAGTGATGTCAACATTGGCCTATCAAAGGTGAGGACAGTTTAGCAATCAAATGGAAATCTGATTTCTCTGATAAAATAAAATTTTATTTCTTTCAAGTTGTGGTTTTATCAATACTACTGAATGAATACACCACTTGAATGCTAACAAAACGCTTGGAGAAAAATCTACATAAAACCAACACAAGAATGTTGCATGCTGTTTTGAACAAATCCCATAAGCAACAACCCATAAAACAGCAGCTACACGGCTATTTTATCCCACAAACCATACAAGTATGACGGGCACTGCAGGAGAAGTGAGAACGAACTCATAAACGACATTCTCTTAAGGATTTCTTCAAGTGAACGTGCCTGCGTTGACTGTCAATCAAGATTCATTCATCAATTTGACCAGAAAATGCAGATTAAATGATCTGCTAGGAGTGATGGATGATAGAAATGGATAGATAGATAGATAGATAGATAGATATATATAGAGAGAGGGGGTACTCCATATGACCAGCATGACTTAATGATAATGATCTTATTCTAAAAGCTTGTAACAATTAAAAGTTAAAATATTCCTTCAAGTATTTTTCACGCCCTTATGAGGTTCGAGATATTGGGGATTTTGTCATAAACAGCCGAATTTCTTCTTGTTAAAACATGGAATTAAATATTTAATTTCACAAGTGACTTTTGTTTTTATTAATGATTATTTTCTAAGCTTTAATTTATTGTTACAAAATCACTGGCATGGAGTACCTATTTTGAATCGAACTCATTACTACAAGTTTGTTGTACTAGTTTGCTAAGTATTACCTCGTATAAATTGACTTCGTTACTGCAAATAATGGTTTTGCCACTGTGTATCAAGGTTGTTAAGCTGTGTTAAATTATAACAAGTTTTATCTCTCTATGGGAATGAGACATCACTTTCTAAACTTCTTAATTGTTGAGTGAGACAAGACTTTCAAAGATTTTGTACGCTAGTTCCCAACTGGCTTAGTGACAATCTTCCAACTATCTACCAACAAAATAGTGTCATCATTAATAATTAAAGGTGTCTGTAAACACATGTTTTTACTGGAGTCTGACTGTATTTGAACTGTCTTTACTGTCACTTTACATTCTAGTAAGTTTATCTGTTCAATACATTGGTATCATTTCCTCTATAATTTCAAAAACAGAAGCCTGTTGACAGATCTGTGTTTCATGATCACCCATAACTGTATACACACACACACATACTGACACATATATATATATATATATATATATATATATATATATATATGAAACATTTATTTGTACATCCTGTACTAATTAATGCAAGTGGAAATTTATTCGGGGAATCAAAGTGATTTAGTTTTCTTATGCTCACCGGTGGTGGACAGGACAAATCCTTCATGAAAATCAACTTTTTATATTCTTTAAAAAATACGACTTCGATTTCCTGAGCAGACGAATAATTAAAATTAAAAACAAATTTCTGTCGGGATTTTAATAAACTGATCGAAAGTTTAACCAAATCATTAAAGATAAAAACGAAAATATTTTGGTGGTTTAGTTAACTCTACGGCCTGAAAGAATTCTTGGGTTATTTTATTCCAGGGTAAACATAAATTTGCTTTTAAGTAACTGCTGTAATTATTGGTGTATAACGCGCACTCATGCTTACAAAAATTCACGTGTATAATACGCACCGACTTTTAGAATTTTAACAGCTACATTTAACATAAATTTTTCATTTGTTCAACATTTTGTTGGTTCTTATAGACTAGAAATAAGAATTAACGTTATGTATTAAAAAAACAAAGTCAACAACACATTTTTAGAGCAAAAACGAGGACATGTTCACACGAAAATACAATTTAATTATAAACAAAGACACATTCCTGTAGATATTTCTAACTGCCGGATTCAGTTTAATGTCATACCCAGGACTCTTTTTTTCTATTGGTATGGTCTCATCTCTCCATAGGGAACACAGTTGAGGCATTTTTGGCTTAACTAATAGAGGAAGTCAACATTCTAGTTTCAATCAGTAGAAGTGGATAATCAAGTCAAATGATTTAATCATTCTAAAGTTTAAACTAATTTAAAGAGGTTATCAATCTTTAGTTGTTTGACCTTTGTAAAGCTTTTCTTCTGAACACTAACTCAAACCTTATTACTTAAGAGTCGATAAAAACGAAGAGCTAACCAATAGAAATAATCGTCCTTTCAAAATTTTGCAGCAAGTGAAATTTGCTAATGCCAATAAACATGACAGCAGTAGGATGTTTGCGGTTGTTTTATAATTTACTTATTTTAACATCTGATATAAAACTTTCACCTCTCAGACATAATAAATAAATGAACATTCTTTTGGAAGCGAAATGAATTGTCAGAATCTTATCGTAAACATTCTGACATTTACAACAAAGTTGGAATCTGCCGGCGTCAAGAAAAATTTATTGAATAATTTAATTTTTTAAGGGTATATATTTATTTCAAGACGGAATATATATATATATATATATATATATATATATATATATATATAGAGAGAGAGAGAGAGAGAGAGAGATTATTACTTTCTCTCTCAATTACCTAATCTAGCAATCTAAAGCGGTAGTCAGCTAAAATCACTTAATAATTCATTGCGATATTGATTTATCTGCAAATAGTTATTGAAAATATGATGTAATATTTTTGAAATTAGAGACTTACGCCTAACCCACCATTATATATATATATATATATATATATATATATATATATATATATATATATATATAATATTGAAAAAATAATCGATACAACTTACATTTTTCATCATTTAGGTTTTTGGACTATTGTCTTCATCTTTATCGTTATATTCACAACATTTCGGCCGATGTGTCTTCCGGCCTTCTTCGGGTGTTTCTTGTTGAACTCAAGAGCCTACACGGACTTCGAATCACGTCCTTTATATAATCTACGAAGGTTGCTTGTTTTGATTCCGTTAACCATAACTGGGTACAAGTGTTAAGTGTTTCCGTATTGTTACTCGCCAGCAGTCAGGATTGAACCTGCAAGACAATAGTCTGAAATTTCTGAATGATAAAAATCATCAAGTTTCATCTCAGAAATTCAGACAACAAATTACGTGGTTACTTCTACTGTGCCAGAGAAAAAATTAGACATACACATCCACACACACACACACACACATATATATATATGGGAGGTGGGGGTGCAAAAGAGAGAGAGAGAGAGAGAGAGAGAGAGAGACAGTGAGATAGAAAGAATGAGTGATGCTACTTAGTCATTTGAATAAATTAAAGCAATCATTCGTAAATGTCGAAGACCCTGACATATTGACACATTAGGCAACCTTTACACGCACGCACGCACGCACGCACCTCTCTCTCTATCTATCTATCTAATTCCATATATCGTAGCCACAGATTAAACAACGACTGGTGTTTCTCAGTTTCTAATCAGACCAACTGAGAATAATTTAAAAACTTAAACTTTAGAGAATTAAAAACTTTTGATAAATTAAGACGTGCTCAAATGCTAACAAGCAGAGCAGTATAATACAATAAGCTATCGGAATTTCACCTTTTTCCGATCGTTTGATTTCAATGAATTTATTGTATCTTCTATTGAATTGAAGATATTATCATCAAATGAAACTTTTTTATGAATAAAGTTCCATCTAATTTGTGTGTGTATGTGTGTGTGACTCTAACTCTTTCAGCAATATAGTTATGTTTATATATTTAGGTAATTCTTACAAGTTATCTGATATATATATATATATATATATATATATATATATATATATATATATATATATATATATATATATATAACGCAGCCACAGGCGATGGGCTAGCCTTGCTTAAGCTCATTTAACTTTAGTTCAGCTCATTTGACAACCAATCATTGTCCATTAAAATACTTAGCTAAATGCTCCATTAATTTTTCAATTAGTATTCACTAAATTATTTCATATTCTCATGGGAAGAAAATGCTATTATCTTGTTTTACAATAAATCTTGAATTCAGACGCGGAAAAGGGAATCACAACAATATCTAAAGAAAAACAAACTTTAATGAAAATTTTCGCCACAAATAATAATTGCTTTTTGCATCATTTTTACTAAATAAATATTTCCTTTCTATAAAATTCCAATGATTCTACATTAAATATCAACTACGGTATGTCAACTCTCACGTAGTTGATTCTTTCTTGTTTCATAACACTTAGAGCTTTGTATTAAACTAAGACAGGTTTAATAAATATTTCCTTCTTGCAATTGCGCATTGTTTAATAATCTTGACTCTTGGTAATATTTGTTCATTATAAGATTTGTATCTTTTTAGTCATTTCCTTTTTATGAGCATTTATATCAAATTAAGCGAAGCATAGTATTATGACAGTGCAAAAGTACTCTGAACCATTTTTTCTATATATCAATAAACTTTGAAGGTTACTCCGCTTTTGATTGCTTTTGCATGTATTCAATTTAACAACTGTTTACTGAAAAGATATATCTATTACTTCAGTTTTTAAATTCAGAACCTCTGAGATTGCTTACTCTTCATGAGGAAACGGTGAAGCGTAATTTAGATAATGGGTCATTCTAGCATAAAATGATAATTCAAATTGTGTTCGTCAGTAAATTATTTTCTATTTCTAAAAAGGGATAAAATCAAAAACTTTTCAGGAAGATTTGAAGACATGAAAACTGTTGATTTAATATTGATTTTAACGGCATTTCAACCCGTCGAATGTTGTTTTATGGCTAGGTGTTTGGGAATCGCACTCATATTTATTTTTGTTTCTTAAATCTTTTTGTCCCCGTGGCGTATAGGTAACATGGTGAACTGCAACATCGTTGAAAGTGAGTTCGAATCTCAGTCACATTCAAATTGGGAAAAGTATGAACCCGCTTATCTCCGCAGCTAATGGAAATGAAGGGGTAATCCACACTCCCCACTGATCTAAAACTGAAGTCTCACCTCTAGATGCATTTTAGTGTCTTACCAAAGGTAGCCCATTTTGGCGGTGGTCTTAGGAATATTCTGAAACTTGTTGAAAGAGTTCAACGGGAACTTAGGGCAACAATTATCATTTAGTATTTAAACACTTGCTGAACATAAAATAGACATTTCAGAAAAAAATCAAATCATTAATACTTAAAAGAAAAAGAAAACAATATTTGCATTCATAACTGGCTTCAGTATCTCAACAGAAAAATGTGTTTTGTCAACTTCAAAGAAGGTTTTTTTATTATTGGTGTAACTTAAACATTTTATTATTGTACGATGATAAAATAAGGTTTTTAAATACGGAGTTTCTTGGTTGGAAGCTCTTCACTATTTTCAAGATTCGGGCGATATAATCTCACTCAATTCATTATTTACTATTCAGCTTTGGTCCATACTTATAAAAATTTAGTAAATTTCAGTTAAAATCCAGGCTTTCAAAAACTGGTTTTAAAATTTCAGCGTTTTAACAAAAAAAAAAAAAATCAAATATTTTCTGTTCAATGACTTTGCAAAAAAATTGCTCTGTACCAAACGAATCTATATTACAAGGGGTGTGCCAAAAGCACAATGATTTTTAAAGGGTTCTGATTTATTAAAAGGAAGGATATATATATATATATATATATATATATATATATATATATATATATATATATATATATGGGGGTGCTCTTCTAAGCTGTAGCCACAACGGTACAACCGTAGAGTGGCACCCCATGGACTTTAACGAAGCGCGAGGAGAAAAAGCTGGATGGGAACTAAGTAAGGGTCCTACGTGCTATTCTGAACAAATCCTTGAAGCAACACCCAGCAATCTACTTCTTTGATGTGTCAAACTTTTTGTGATTCAATAATCAAGTGACCAATCAGATAGTGACCAACAAAATTAACCCCTTATAGGATTTTTCTCATCGGTTCTCAGAGGAATCCGATATTTTGGGACTGGCAGAAATGATTGCCACACACACGCACACACACATATATTTCATAAAATCCAAGACGCTCTTTTGTGGCATGAATGAGCCATTGATTACCCTTGCCCCAAACTATGGGTAAATAGTTGGGCAGCTTGGGTTCTGAAGCAGTTCGGTAACCAGTCTAGAAGAAGGAAAACTGAATTCATATCAGCTGTACTCTACTTTAAAATTGAGTTTTTGTCACATCCTGGTCAATGCAAATAGGATGGGATAAATGCATACATGAGTCATCAAATGTTTCTCTTCTTCTTACACATCAAAGATAGTTGGAAGTACTACTTCTTTTATACATCTGTGTGTGGGTGGATGTGTTTTTCCAAACTGTAGCCACATCAGTACTACTGTACGGTTGCACCGCATTTGTTATACATTGAACTTTGACATCCCTTACAGGCTTGTGGATTTCAAAACAGGGCGTGCAGCTGTGCAAACAAAAGTTAGCGGAAATGTCATGTAAATTGCGTATGAAGAGGGCGGAGGCGGCCGAAAAACATATAACGCCGAAATTTTCCACTCCGAGCAGTCAACGGTCAACCAGTAGTCAGGGAATAGAGCAGAGCGACACTAGACGTTTTGGGCGCTAGCCTAGGGTGGGGGCAGACAGCCTCGGGTTGAGCGGCGGCCCTGTATCAGTGCCCTGTGAAAGAATCACGAAGAAGAAACCAAGATGATTAGATGTTTTAAGTCGACTCTGTGCCAGCCTTGTGGAAGCAGAGCGAAGAAGTGAGGCTCTCAAGATATGATGTTAATTGCAGTTCCTCTCTCTCTCCCCCCTCTCTCTCACGCAACCATTTCGCAACCTTTCGTAATAAAGAAGCGAGATTATGGTTCATATAAAAACGTTATTGTTCCTTCAGTCCGGGTATTTAGAGGACTTTAATGTTTTGAACAAATCTTTGAAGTAACACCCCAGAAAAGAGCAGCTATTCAGCAATTTACCTTCCATCACACAAACCCTGAAAGTAAGATGAATAGATGCTGATCATTGTTGCTGAAGTAAAGACGAACTCATAAGCGACGTTCTCCAGGAAATTTCTTCACATGGACACACCAGTATTGCCAGACCAACAATAATTTACATACATCAGCTCTCTGTGGACGCTAGATACTGCGTAGAGGACCTGCCAAGAACGATTGTTTTAGGGACGGATGGGGGGGGGAGAGAGAGGTGGAGTGAAGGTGCAAAATCTATGCTATCAGCCAAACTTGATTATATGTGCATGCGCGTTAAGTTAAAAGTTTGGTACAGTAGATTGGACGGCCACTTACCTCCCACCTCACAATTCAACCAGGAAGGACGAGCAAAATATGTTGAGCACTTCTGGACTTATCAAGTGTGATGGCTCATAAGGACGGATGGTGCACGTTACGGACGCACGTGTATACGTGTGTGTGTGTGTGTGTGTGTGCATTTGTGAGTGTGTAAGGAGAGAGAAAGAGAGAGAGAGAGAGAGAGAGAGAGAGAGAGAGAGAAAATCCCTGATGTCGAGACGTCTTGATGATTATGAAGATTAGTAAATAGAAAAAAAATTGCTATGTTTTTAAACAGTGCATAATTTGTTTTTCATTTATATAATTTCTAAATAAAAAAATTTTTAAAAATTAGAAAAAAACTTTTTCTTTATAGTTGAAATTAGGCAATGTTTCTATTAGGCAAATTACTTCGGCTGACTTCTGGTGCCAAAATTCTTCATCATAAGAGTCAAAGTATTGTTTTGACGATAAAATCTTTGCCGTTCATTGATTCCAAATTTCATGTTTATTTTAATTCCAAATAATGTAAAGACAAAAAGTAAAACGATTGATATTAATCACCAATATTTATTCTCTGAGAATTTGATCTAAAATGAATAAATACTTTTTCATACGTCATAAAAAAGAGAAAAAAAAACATTGTTTATACAGACAGACTAATTATAAGCAATTGCATAACTTTTTCCTGCTAAATTCTTTGATATTAAATTCTAAAAAAATTTTTTTTCTTGTCACGAAAATTCAATGAGAAAACAGTTTTCGACAACTAAGCGTCAAAATAAATAGAACTATATTAAAAAAATATTTTATACGAATTGCAATTAGTGAAAATAACTTAATTAGACTTTTACATTCAGTTACTTATAAAAGAAAATATAAGAAATTATATATATATATATATATATATATATATATATATATATATATATATATATATATATATATATATATATATATAGTGGAGCATGGAAAAATGAGTCTGAGGTTATGAAGGTCAATATTTTTATGCTTAATTTATTTATGAGATTATGTTGTCATGTTGGCGATTTTCAGCACTCCCAATATAAAAACAGATGTTAGACGGACATATTAAGTTCGACTTCAAACTTGTCATGTCATTGAAATTTGTTTAATTTTTGATTCTTTAATCTTTTTTTTTATTGCTTTGTTTACGTCTGACTAGAAAATTACTATTGAGCTTATAAAGACAGTACGGGGAGTACCACACCTAAAGTAAATTATGAATTAGGTAAAAAAAAAAACCCCAAAAAAACAAAAACAAAAGCAAAACACAAATAGTGCGTGATCCTAATCTCTCACACAGACACTTTCAAGTATATATATATATATATATATATATATATATATATATATATATATATATATTGCAAGGGGGTTGCATATATATATATATATATATATATATATACATATATATATATATATATATTGTAAGGGGGTTGGTTATATATATATATATATATATATATATATATATATAGTAAGTTATATATATATATATATATATATATATATATAATGGAAAGGAATCCGACAGCATGGAGAAAAAATTGAAAAACAAAGTAACCCAAAAGTTATGTATATAATTTGAAGGAAAGTCGACGTTGAAACTTTTCGGCTTTAATGAACCTTTATCAGGATTTTAAAATGGTGAAGCAAGTCTTGATGGAACAATGATGGAATGTTTGATAAAATATAAAAACAGAGGGAGGAGCATGTATTCAGAAAAAGATCATATTCCCATGTGAGTGCAAATAAAACAGCACTTATGTGTTTTAAACAAGGAGCTATCTCCACTTTAAATGGCTAGCCTCTAAAATTAGTCGACAAGTTCATATACCTCGGCAGCAATATCGCATGAAAGTGATGTTAACATGTAACATGTGGTGTAATGGTTATCGTCGTAGGAAATGGACGCGGCCACACGAGTTCAAATCCTGAACGAGGCTGATTGCATTTCACATAGCACTAATATCCTTGGGAAAGGTACGAATCCAATTATTCCCCCTCCAGCTATGGGTAAATAGAAGGATAGACTAGGTTCTTCAAACCTGTTAAATTCCGTCTAAAAAAATTGACCTTGTGTCATATCCTGCCCGAGCAGAGGGGTTGGTATATATAGTGATGTTAACATGCACCAGGCAAAGTTGTAGACTGCTATCGACAGGGTAGAATTATATGGACATATGGTCTCTCCGATAAAATTAAACGTGATTTCTTCCTAGTCGTGGTTGTGTCAGTATTATTGAATTGATGCACCACATTAAGGGGGCGGGGGTGGTGGATGGAAACTATACAAGAATACTACGTGCTGTCTTGAACAAATACTGGAAGCAGCACCCCATAAAACAACAGCTGTACCACCACTTATCTTACAAATAATCCAACTAAGACAAACAAGACATACGAGACCCTGCTGCAGAAACAAGGATGAACTTATAAGCGATATTCTTCAATGGATGTGCCAGTGTTGACGGTCCAGCAAGGACTTACTTAACATCAGGTCTGTGCGGATACTGGATGTAGTTTGGAGGACATACCGGAGGTGATGGATGATAGGGACGTTTGGACTGAGAGAGAGAGAGAGAGAGAGAGAGAGAGAGAGAGAGAGAGAGAGAGAGAGAAGTCATGGAAATCTGTGCAGTTAGTGTGACTTGATGATGATGATGATGATGATGAAATAATAAAATATTTGTTATTTTGATTTAGAAGGAAATTAACTTATTTATAAAAATGTTGTTTGTCGTTGATTTAGTGATGGACAATATTCTATCTATCTATCTATCTATCTATCTATCTATCTGTCAGTCCTGTCTTTCTTTCTTAATTTACTAGTCTGTATCTCCCGTCTCCCCCGCTTCTCTTTATGTATATATATATATATATATATATATATATATATATATATATATATATATATATATATATATTTGTGTGTCTGTGTGTGTGTGTGAGCGCTACCAAAAGGCTTAAGAAATTTAAACAACATGTGCAAATCAAATATCGTACAGACCTTTGCCATTACTTTTATGCGCCAGTGCAACGTTGATCCTTGTGCTATCTTCAAAACTAAGAACTTGGGTCATTAGTTTCATGATAAAATTTTGCTAAACTATGGCCAGAACATTTTATGTGTGTTTTTCTTTTAATTTATATATGTATGCATATGTGAATATAGACACTGGCCTATCGTCTGGGCTTAGAATATGCCACCTTCATCTTCTGCGGATGGGTTAGACTCACCCACTCTCAAAAATATGAATAAGACACTAAAATGAATCTGGTGCTGAGATTCTTGTTCTGCTGTTCTGTGGGAGTGTGGAGTACTTTCTTTATTTTCATTAATTTTAGTTTCACTCAGGGTCGAAGTGCTAGTATCTGTGAGGATTCCGTTCATGGTTCACAGCGATCTGTTAAAAATTATCAGATAAGAATATTTGAAACCATATAATTGTGGGGAGAATTAATTATTACTATTATAAAATAGGAAAAGTTACTTGAAACTATATGATTGTGTATCAGTTATTAGTCTTACGTAGAAATACTTGAAACCATCCAACTGGGTGCGAAATACGTTCATTAGATAGTAATACTAGATATCATATAACTCTGTATAAAGAAAACCCCTAAAAAAACCCAAAATAGTCCTACTTGATGGAAATATCTATATGCTTTTACTATTTTTTATTTATTAATTGTCGGTTGTATAGTTCCAAATAACTATTGATAGTAAGTAATTAACAAACAATTAAAGTTTATTAAGTAACTATTCTTAATACAAATAATTTACAGTTATTCGGTATCATGCATACTAATAAATTACTTATAACTTAAAAAAAATCTATTTGATCCATAGATGTGACCCTGAGAGGTTGTACCACTCCGGGTCAGAGTGGAACTTGAAGTAATAGTAATTAAGGTTTACTTCTCATTCTGTTGAACTGAAGCCTCACCATCATATGCAGTTTAGTGTTATACCCTACTTCCCCCATTTGGGGGGGTCTTAGCCACCTATAGTGGATACAGTCAGTATATTTAAGCCCCTCCCTCAACAGCTAGGAAGTTGAGTCCTGATTGATGCATATACCAATACAAATAATCTACTAAGACTAATCTGCTGGCCATCCCTTTCAACCAGACAGTACTTAGTTAAGTAAATTAGTTAAGTCTGGTACAAGGCTGATAGTATTTTTTGAGAATAAATAAAGACTATATAAAAGTAATAGTCTCATAGGCTCAAGAGCGACCTACTACTACTACTACACGACAAGCCGGCCTAATTAGAGAGTTTTTCTAAATTGAGAAGATCGAAACACACTCTGGGGATATAACTTACTACATTAACGAAAAGCTAGTTAGACAAGCTTTCTAAAAATCACGCACTGAACCTAGTCAGGCCTAAGGCCATAGCGATAGTGGACATAAAGTTTGAATCCATTGTAACAGCGAATAAGAGAACTAGAATTAACAGTGAACAATTGTGTTCTGATGTATTGTCTACTAAGTCTCTGTTTACTGTCCCCAAAACAAAGAAATACGCTTCTATTGTTCAATTTCCCGTAACGCTCACTGCAGATTATTTTTCAGATATGGTTTGTACACATTTTCATTCAGTAACCAATTAGTATTATCTGAACTCTAAACTTATAAAGTTGTGAAATAAAGTTTACAAAGTTAAAACTATACGATCTCTCTCTCTCTCTCTCTCTCTCTCTCTCTCTTGTGGGGGGAGTATGTAATTTGGTTATTTCAGTTGATTGCTCTCTAAATTATTCCCACCACAAATACAACACAAAACATTACAATCGCGCAAAAGAAATGGAATAGAACACAACGAACATTAAATAACAAACAATTTAATATGCATATAACAGAATATGAAAACAAACAAAATATATGATGTGTAAATTTCCTTTTGGAAAATAAAGTTTGACAAAAGGAAAATACATTTGTTTAAAGATGTGTGTATGGTCATGTTATCAGAGTCCGTAAATAAGTCGTTCTTACTTACATTAAGTTTATAGCGGGTTTTATGATTGTGGCGACATCGTGTCTCGTGGATGAAAGAAAGTTTGTCGGGTTTTCCTTTTGAATATAATTCTCGGCCATTTGAAAAGAGGTCATGAACTTTAGTTGAGGAAGGAAAGGAATTGGTTGGACATAGTATCGGCTACTGGCTTAGTGGCTTGAGTTCGTCTGTGTCTTCGTTTGTGTGTAAGCTTGTGTCTTGTGTCTGGCTTCCTAACTCTGTGTTATTTATATCCTACAGGTGGATCAAAGAATCGCCCTAAAATCTTGGCGCGTACACATTTATTGACCAATCAGATTTGTATTTTACTATTTTATTTTCGAGCCTAAATGTTTTCTGTTTGTTCACTTCCGATCCTAATTTTCTAGAATGTTCTATTCCATGTTTTTAGCTGATTGGTTGAAAAATATAAAGATGTAATTTAAATGCTAATGCGGGTTTGATCCTAAATTTCTAGAATGTTCTTAAGTATGTTTTTTATTGCTTATTTTAAGACTAGAAGAAATTTTTATCCCATACTCTCTCTCTCTCTCTCTCTCTAAAAAAAAAAAAACAAAAAAAAACAAAAAAAAAAAAAACAACAAAAAACTATCTCTCTTTATGATGATGATCAAACAATATACATCAACACTTAAAATTTCTGTGCATCTTATTTGTCTAATCAAATGTCCTGCTGTTGTATTATTGCTTATTTTCGCAGAATTCTAGCGCCAATTCTTCCAAATACTTAGAAAAAAATCAGAGAGAAAATATATTCCTGTTTACACAAGCTATGATCTTTACTGGAGTTTGAGTGACAGGATTCTTCTAATTATTCTTACCGATTCTTCCAAGTATTATGAACTTAATTCTTTCGTAATCTTTATAATGGACATAACTATATTATATACATATTCGAACTCGAAGTACCTGGCGATTAATACTGGAGGTTTATGTATCTTGGCTACAGTAGGCGAGGGCCACCCAAAGGCTCCCTTTTCAATAGCTACTAAACCGGTGTAGGGGGAGGGCGCTATTCCTTTCCCTGGATTGCTCCATTTTACCCTTGATACGTATCTTATAATGTTGAGTGTTAAGCAAGGAGGTCTTGAGTAACATATTTAAGTCTTTGATATGACCTCACCTGGGATTGAACCCCGGTCTCTCGGGTCATTGTCAAACACTCTACCTACAAGTCGGATGATTGATTTGTTTTAGTAAAAAGGCGGAAGTGAGTTCTCCGCCATTTTAAATACAAGAGGAAAGCTGTGTTGTTGTTGTTTATTCCTAAGTATTCGCTAAAGCAATATGTAACATTTTGGTAACCGGCAGATTTTTTCACAGAATTATTTGGATAAGTTCTGCATTGACTCTGGAAACATTTCGTCTTACCTGGATGGTGAGGAATGTTTTGAGAACAAACGATATCGTAAATCGTTCTTAAACAGAAACTAAAAGAAAAGCAATTCTATTCAGCGCTATCAGATAGATGTACAGTCTTGAAATATTTTGGTGTACTTCAAAGGCCGAGTGAAATGCCTTTTGAGGAAATTAAGCGATTGCTATAAGAGCATTGCAAGACGAATTTCTGTGTGGGTTAGATAATGAGAACATAAAAAAGAATTGTTGTTCGATAACATGTCGCTTGAAGATGCTTTTAAAATGGATCAGTCCATGGTACTAGTGACTACCAATTTTGCTGACGTAAAGAAAAAAAAAATGCGAATAACATGTTTACGACAAAACTCAATTCAGCTACAAAAGGGGAAAAGAGTGTTTTATTTGCAGTGGAAAATAGCATGAGAAACGTAGAAAGGTCTAGCACGGAGAAAAAATTGTTTTAAGAGTCGAAATAAGAAGCATTTTTCGAGACAGTGCAAAAACAAACAACGGGAAATCCACGGACACTACATGCAAGAGCATGACGCGTGATATGCTTTAATATAGAATGGGTTCCGGTACACTTGAACCTTACGTATGTAAGTTAAATAGAGTCAGTTGGGAAATGGGAATAGACTCCGGATGTTCATCGTCTCAGATAAACGAGAAACAAACAAACTACGAAAAGCAGGGTTTTATTAAAAAAAGAGTTAATACAGAAATTAGGGACCCATTCATTTCAACTCATTGTATCTAGGAAAGTGGCGACTGTGAATATTAAATACCAAGCAAAAATTCATAATTTACTCTGTACCCAGATCGATACCAAATCTTCTTGAAAGGAATTAGCTGGAAAGGTTGCCAATCGATCTATCGGCTCCTGCAACTAAATTAAGTGGATCGACCTAGAGCAGGAATTCTAAAACTTTTCAAACCAAGCAGCAGTGAAACTGTACATTAAAAAAAGTACTCTTGTCTTATCAAAGCTAGATCAGTACCATTAACGATCTGAGAGAAGGTTAAACTTAACTAGATTGCGTGGTTGCTACCTTTGTTATCAATCTAGTCTTTTATTAGAATGCGCTTTCTCTATTATCCCAGATTATAAGAAAAGTGGTTGTCCGCATTTGTGTTGATTTTAAACAGATCCTCACTCCTACTTTACAGATAGATAAGTATTTGATTTTAAACAGGGATGACCTTTCTTCCAAAGTCTCAGGTAGACATTATTTTACGAGCTGGATTTGAGTGACGCGTATTTGCAGAATTCTCTGGATAATAAACAGATATGAGTGTATTTTCATGTATACCTGATTGTGTTCTGGTATTGATCAACACTCAAAGGTGCTCCAATGCATTAAAGACTAATTAATTTAAGAGACGGTCGCCTATAGCGACCTCATCCTTATCACGGTATAACTATGGATGATAGTAACTTGCGTACAGTATTAAAGAGATTACGGGATGCATTACTCTAGCTGAAAAACGATAAATGTGAGTTCCAAAAATCTTCGATTTCTCACCTAGGTCTTAGGATTCATTCAAGGAACCATTCAACTCAAGATGAAGTTCATGCAATTTTCAAAGCTCTCACCCCAAAGAACGTGTCCAAACTCCGTAGCGATTTAGCTTCTTTTTTTTTCAAATTACTACCGCCGCTATTTAAATAACATCAACACTGTCCTGGATCCATTGTATAGATTATTATAAAAATGATTTCCCTGGAAATGGGGGACAGCCAAAGCTTTCGTATTTGAGCGATCGAATTGTTTGTTAAAGTCAAGAAATCTTTTGGTTCATGACATTTCTAAACTTAAACTTATCATGACTGTGGATACATACCTAGTTGTGGGTGCAGTCTCGTCACATATTTTGGCAGGGGAAAGCGAAAACCAGTTTGATTTGCCTCCAAAACATTATCAAGTGCAAAACGGAATTACGTATAAATAGAATGAGATGAGCTAGCTGTGATTTTGGGAGTTTACAAATTCTGTAAATAGATTTATAGCCTGAAGTTTGCCATCATTATGGATCATAAGCCTCTGGTTGAGCTTTTTAAAGAGTATCATGCAATATCATCAACATCTATTAAGTTACGACTATCAGCTTGTATACAAAATGAACAAAAAAAAATTCCGATGCAGATAGACTGAGTTGATTACATGTAGTGGGCGATTTTACTCCATTACCCGGCTCAGAGGAAGTTGTATTTCTCATGTCAACTTTAGCCTCAACCCCAGTCACGTTAAAAACTTGTTTTTTATTCATCAAGATATTTTGTGTTATCACAAGTGCGTAAATGGATCCGACTGAGATGGTCTGGTAATGAATTTCATAATTTCTAATCATACATAAACAGGTTTATGGGTGATAAGTTATGTTTTATGAGAATCATGAGGGATTATTCAGACAAAGTGTCAAGACACCTTAATGAGAAAATTACAAGTGGATCATCCTCTAATTTCACGGATGAAGTCCCTTACTTGTGATCATATCTTGTGGCTTAATCTTGATTTAGATATTGTAAGAAGTTGTGGTATGTCCGAAGATAGAGCAAATATTCCTTAGGCTAGTGCATTACATCCATTGAAGACAATGGTTCCGAGTTCATATGGATTATACAGACCCGATCAATGGCAAGTCAATTCGAATGATTGTGGATCCTCACCGTCAGTTTATAGGTGAACATGTCATATTATCACTATCTTCATCAGAAAGACAGTGGATGTTGAAGTGCATAGGATTCCACGTGTGTTCGTATTAGACAATACTAGTTGTTTTACTAGTGAGGATTCTTCCATGTTTTGTGCTTTAAACATACTAAATGTTTACCATTTCATCCTCTTTCGGCTGGAATTGTTGAGTGTGGAGTGTAGACTATTAAGAATGGGCTTAAAACTGGTTCTTTGCGCTCTTGAAACTTGAAAACGTATCTTAGCCCGAAATCGTCTATTTTCGCAATCAACAACGGGTCAGTAATCAAAAATGTTACTGAGCTGACAGCCCAGAGCGTTTCTTGATATGGTCTGTCTAAATTTATCTGGCAAAGTTACCACGAAAGTTGATGGCACTAAAATATCAACGAATAAAAAACGACTTAAAAGGATGTTCCATATTGAAAATGCTGTTAGTTTGGTAAATTTTTACGGGAAACCAAAATGGCTTTTTGGGGTTTTAGACGAGCAAATTGGCTCATTGTCTTTTCTTGTGCGGTTAGAGGATGGTCACCAATATAAAAGATATGTGAATCCTTTTGGCATAAATATTCCAAAAGAACCTATTGTGACAGACTCGGCAGAATCCAACCATCCTCTGAGAAATCAAGGATAAACTTTTAAAGGCTATTCAGTATCGGTCGCCCAGTTTCCTACACCCTACAGAGGTAGCCGCCTTTTAACAACCGGTGCAAGTTTGGAAGATAAATTAGAAAAAGGAAAGAATTATTCTAGCATCCACACCAGTATGCGTTTTTAGAAATGCAAGGAAGATTGAAGAAGCAATACAGAAAGTAAAGCAAGAGAAGATCAAAACTTTCTCCTAATTTTATGATTTCTTGTTGAAGTTCCTTAGAAGTAGCCATGGGTATCTTTTATAATCATTAAAAGTCTCGAGACAAAAATGTATGTTAAGTTTCAAGCCAAATGGGAAGGGATCTTGTATAGTTAGTTCTAACAGAAAACGGAAGTACCGTTTCGGCCATTCTTGTTAAATCAGAAGTATCGTTTCGGCTATTGTTCCACAGAATGGAAGAATCGTTTCATCCATTTTTGATTTGGAAGTGGGTACTCCACTAGATGCAAGTGAAAACCTGTGTTGTCAATTCATAAGTATTCACTAAAGCAATGTATAATAGGCATGAAAGAATTTAAACAGTACTTTAGTCTTTGTAAAGAATAAATTATAAAATTACTTAATGGCATATATTTGTTAACAATTTTACATTTCATTATACTTTATATGGACTTTTTTAAAAATGTGTTTGCCTTGTTTTTATAGTTGTACATTTTTTTAGGTTTTATCTTTTGTTGTTAATTTTAACGTATCTTATCCATTTCAAATATATTTATCAGTTTATTTCGCGCCCTTTTATAATGGGACGTTGCTGAGAGGCATTCAATGAACTGAAATTTAGTCTAGAAAAGTAGCGTAAAGGAGAATTTGACGCCGAATAGTGTAAATTGACGTACTACTGACCAGTTTAAACATGATTATTTTCTTTTACACTAGTTATATTCAGATATATTACTGAAAGATGAAAACCAAGAAACAGAAATTAACACTTTCTTCGTATGAGGACATGTTTCGCTTTTACGATTTCAGCAGTATTACCAGTTGTGCAGAAATATTGATGTTTAAGCTGTCTGGTATAAATTATTCCTACAGTCGAATATCCTTATATAGATTACTTATAGCATCTTTTTGTCTTATCTTTCGATCAAGAATTTTTAATCATTAGTATAATCAATTTGATCAGATCCATCATCTTATTTCTTAGTTGATTTTTAACGCAACTCACTCAGGTCGTCAAACTGCGACAAGAAGGAAGGATCAGATTGAATCGTAAAAATTTAATAAAAGGCGACGTGAGTTCTAATTTCATCGAGAACTTATATTTTATTTTTTCCGATCTGTGCTGTTACTCGTTTAAATATTTTGAATCAAATTTATCATTTTCCAGGAGGTAGTATTAACCTAAATTTAAAAAGAAATGTTGTAACAGAGAAAGTCTAAGTGAATATAGCTGAGAGAGAGAGAGAGAGAGAGAGAGAGAGAGAGAGAGAGAGAGAAAGAGAGAGGGAGACAGACAGACAGACAGACAGACATCTGTCACTTGAAATGCTTACCGAGGGAGTAGGTAACTGCCGAGACAAACATCCTTTTACAGCCTGAGACTTAGATCCAATAGAACCGGATATCCTAGTATAATCTAAAACCTTTCCAGTCATGACAATTAATTCCAGAAAGTTTGGTTGTGATCGGAACAAAAATGGCACGGCTTAGCTGTATGGATATGCATACATTTTGTGAAATATAATAAAATTGGCGTAGAGGTACTCTTAGTGTTTTTTTTTAATCCTTGACGAGGCTGTTTGCATTTCACTTAACGCTAATGCCTTTGGGAAATACGAGTATCTATATCTTCTCCCCTCAGCCAAGAGTAAATACTTGGAAGACTGGGTTCTCTACCCTCGGTTAGGTGACCAGGCTAAGA
This sequence comes from Sepioteuthis lessoniana, assembly GCA_963585895.1. Lineage (NCBI taxonomy): Eukaryota > Metazoa > Mollusca > Cephalopoda > Myopsida > Loliginidae > Sepioteuthis > Sepioteuthis lessoniana. The sequence goes on from OY757911.1 coordinate 86,144,273, forward strand.
GAAAGCAAACTGGGAATTCAACACTGCTTTACTCCACTAAATATTGATCTTCTGCCATGTCCTGCTTGTGGTAGAGGGGTTAAGTGAATACATGTAATAAGATTATCATTATTTACTGACTGAGTTTGCTGATTTTCAAAACGACGAGAGATTCTTTCCAGTGGCCTTGTAATTACTAACATTTTACCATGAACAGGACGTATTCTCTCTTTAACGGAATTGGTTTCTTTACATTATAATAATGTCTGTATGTGGGCGAGCTCTCAAAGTATCAAGACTTTTTTCTGCTTATTGTCTTGCCAATGTTACTGACTTTATGTGGCACAGAGCCAAACGCGTGTATAGGTAATTCATGGACGTGTGCCCTGCAAATTAATCAGTAGTCATCGCTTGTTACCTTGTTGCGCCTTCATAGATATTCGATGGGCGCCAGTACAAGACATAAAACAATGTAAGACGAAAATACGACTCATAATACTTGAGCCAACCACTTTATAGTTTATATTATAATTTTATTCCTAGACGACCCGTGAATCCGTTGGGTTTTTGTTATTATTGCGTTCCATAATGATGTTGATGCTTCTGTTCAGGCAAAAATGAAGGCTTTTAATAATTAGAATTATCATTCACTTACCAAGTGTCCTGAATATTGGTTTATTCTTTAAGTTAAGGCATTTTAAATGTATTTCCTCTAATGAAAAATCTCGCTATGACGTACTTTTTGTTACGGCAATATATATACAAAGATAAGGAATTTTGTAATATACGTGATGAATATAACCTATATTATTATTTTGCTATTAAAGTTCCTATGGCAGTGACGAGGAGATTTACGTACGGATGGCCAATTTTGATGAGAGAGTATCTCTGCTTTCCCTGCCTTCAAGCAAAATGTCCCTCTCCAGAAATTTTGCCTAAGATCAGAGTGTATCATTTGTAATTGTAGAAATTTCAACCTTTATATCAAAACATTAAATACTTTCATCATCTATGAAAATCTGCTGGCATTACTTACTAGTTTACTGATTCCATTTATACTACTATCTACATATATCTATATAGATACATATTTAAAAACGCTATATATTGCCACACACACACACACACACACACACACACACACACACACACGTCCATACAGATGCTCTCACACTCATATGCATGTACATGAAAACACACAACGCCTATATGCATTTATACCCAAGTAGACATGATCGCACCTACAAGCATTTGCTTTATTGCACCTAAATATGTACACTGAGTGACAGAAGTGTTTATAGTGTTATACAAGCGGATATTGATGATTCTACTAAAAAGGCACGCTTAGCATAAATGTCATCGTCGAAGGGAATGGAATCGGAGACTTGAATTCAAATCCTGGACTATGTTGCTTGCTTTTCATTTCGGGCTAATGCCCTTGGCATGAATCATTCATTCTCATTTATGGGTAAATAGTAAGGCAGATTGGCTTTGTTAGCCTTGGTATGAAAATCGGCCAGGGAAAAGGAGAATTCTGCATTCAATTTCCTACGACGATAACCATCACAATAAGCGCACCTCTAAAGGCCAATTTTGTGGGAGGGAAAGAAAAAAGAGGAACAAACTGCTTAAACTAATAAAGTCTTTGCTAAAATTGTGTTCAATGATTTTGCTTTCTTGAACTTTCACATGTCGTAATAGAAACATTACATTTGACCTTTACGGTCAGCACACGACCAGGAACAGCAAAGAACTCACTTTTTTTCTTTCTTTCTCTCTCGCAGTTCGGAATTGATAGAGACGCTAACAACATGTGATATGTTAAATCTTGACGGGGAAGCGCCGTGGTCTATTTAGTGACATTGCAAACAATATCTGTCGATAGTGCCAGAAGTCTTTTGGCAACAAAATCAAATCGGTAAATCGTACTGAGGATAAACCACACACACACATACACACAAAACACAACTCTGTATTTATTGAAAACAGTCATCATGTGATAAGATATATTGGCAGACGATCATATAGTTTGGTCACGTAAAGTAGTTGATAAAAACCAGCCATCATGGATTCATAATGACACAGACAAACTAGAAATTGCAAGTTGATTGCACTGTCGGTGGGGGATTAGAATTCGCTGATTGTATTACCTTTTAGGGTCATATCTATGGGTTAAATATATCTGTTTAAAATTATTCTTATTCGAAGGGAATACTTGATGCCATACAACTGTAAATTATAAGTATTAAGAATAGTTACTTAATGCTATAATTGTTTACAAAGAATTTTTATTAGTTACCTGCAACCATATGAGCGAAACCAAATGACTATTATTGAACAAAAAGTAGTAATAAGTAAAGTTGGCGACTATAGTCGAGGGTGACCCAAAGGCTCCTTTTTCAATAGCTACTACACCAAGTTGTAGGGGAGGGTGCTACTCATTTCCCTGAATTGCTCCACTTTACCCTTGATACGTACCTTATATTGCTGAGTGTTAAGCAAGGAGGTATCAAGTACCATTTTTAAAATCTTTGGTATGACGCGACCTGGGATTGAACCCAGACCTCCCGGACCATTGGCGAACACTCTACCCACTAGGCCAATGAGAGTGTGTTTAAACTACGTAATTTTTGCTATTAGATAGGAAAACTAGAAACCATACAATTTTGTACAAATTATTTGTTTTAGATAAGAATACTTGATATTGGATAAATGCCTGCAAAAAACTCTTAAGAAACATCAACCCGAAAATGTAAATATAAATGTACAATAGATGCAATTTCCTAACCACTAGGCATGAAATAACCTTAAATGGGTTGACATGCTGTTAAAATCAATCAATAAATTCTTCAATTACAAGTAAAATAAGTTTAATGGTCAATCGATGTTACAAAAATTGTGGCTTTACATGAAACTAAATACAGGGTGACTGAAATTCAATTTAGGAATTAAAAGATTTAAAAAAATCTACGAAGAATAACTTTCAGTTGCAGAATTTTCATAACTACAGCAAGTTAATCTCCATTTTGGACGTTTTTTCTTTTTTTTTTTTGTATAAAAATAATTATAAATGAATGCAAACTAAAACGATTAATTTCTAAATGTCAAGGTAACTTTAGGAGTAACCTGCAAATACCTCTGGATAACAATTGCTAATGTACTGATTGTAAAGATTTTGCAGTCATTCAACTGGAGTCTTTGACTGGAGCCGTATATGTGATATCCTAAATTCCTACGAACCTATAGTGATTAGTCATAGTGATATCCAATAATTAGCTCGAAAATAAACGGACAGATAAACAACTGATAGTCAAGTTCATCTTCCCATGACACTCCCCCAGTAAAAGAAACAAACATAAGGGCTAGAACGTAATTTTTTTGTTGGAAATGTTTATCTATTTGAAACACAAATCAAGCCGTCTTCATATGATGCAAATAAATCATTTATTCTACTGCGTATGACTGATAATCGAATTTTAATCAAAAGATTTGAACTAAGAATCACTATACAAAGAATCATTTTTTATATTTTTTGTTCATCCCAAGAAAAAGAAATAATTTTTTCTAACACCAGGATAGATGTTTAAAAAATGAGCCTCTAATTTGGATTTTTAAACATTTTGAGGAGAGTCAAATATGGCGAATTACATCTAGAGAGAAATAATATTCAAATTCAACTCCTAAACAAGGAACGCTATTAAAAAAAATTAAGAGAATAGAGAAATAAAGAAAGCTGTTTAGCACGCAGTTCAACTCGATGTGGCTTCCGCTACTCAACAGGAACAATGAATGTGAAATGGAATTGTAGGAAAATGTGAAAGCAATTAAGAATAAAAAATCTCTTTTTGCAGTAACCTCTCAAGAAAGCGATCGTCAGAATGGGAATCTCTTCCTCGAAACGCAAAATATTATACCCAAAGAAGTGCGGATAATTTAATTGTTGAAACATTTTTGTGAGCATCAAAATCAAATCATACAAATTATTCTTTGAATACCAACCGCAATGGCCGGTAGGGTTGGATGGTGAAAGACAGTCAAAGGAATCCGTGATGTCAGCCCACCATGATAAGATAAAGTAGTGACAGGTTCTGTTTGATGTGTCAGGCCAACATTTCGTCAGTCGAGTTAATGTCAAGGTTAATGTACAATATTTCTTAGGGGATAAAGACTTTTTTTTAGAATCTTTTACTTTTAGTCAACTTTTTAAGTGAATGACTAGAAAAATAAAAAGCAGTATTGCTAGACAAAATCATTAAAATTTCTAATTGATTCTAATTGACTATAATTTTTCGATCCTAATTGGACTTTTCCACATATTGATCAGAATTCAGTTTTCTTATCTTAATCGATTATGAAAAGTAATAAATTACAATAATTAGAAAAAAAAAGAAAGATTTACGAATTACTTTTCAAATTTTGTATTTTACATGGACAATTTCCTAATTTATTATATATACGCCGACTTGCACAAAAATATTTTAAAGTAAGAACTATGGTTTTTTTCAGCTTTTACTGAAGATATTATAAATGCGTCTTAACATCAAACTAATAAAATGTTTGCTCCTTTTTTTATTTTTTTTTTATAGACGTTAAAATCTCAGTGTAGTTAATTTCTCTTCTTCCTCTAAGTTTTCTGCTTTAGTCAAGACTTGCTTGTCAAAAAATAAGTTAAGCGTAGAATTAAAAAGAGTTTTATTATATCATCTTGATATTTTGAATAATCACTCTACCGTCTTTATTAATTCTGTGAAAGATTAAGGATGATATTCAAATTAAATTACCCATTTAAGATTATGGACATTTGCCCAAAAACTATCCATATTTGCTGAAATAAAACAAGATATAAGTAAAGCTTGATTTTATATATATATATATATATATATATATATATATATATATATATATATATGTGTGTGTGTGTGTGTGTGTGTGTGTGAGTGTGTGTGTTATACACGGATACGTATTTTTGAATATACATATAAACTTGTGATTTTATATGCATATCATAAGCATACTGATTCTTTATACACGGATATATATATATATATATATATATATATATATATATATATATATATATGTGTGTGTGTGTGTGTGTGTGTGTGTGTCTATATACGTGTATATATTTGTGTCTGTGTGCATGTGTGTGTGTGTGTCTGTCTGCTGTTTGTATATATATATATATATATATATATATGTGTGTGTGTGTGTGTGTGTGTGTGTGTGTATATACGTGTATATATTTGTGTGTGTGTGCATGTGTGTGTGTGTGTGCGTCTGTCTGCTGTTTGTATATATATACGTTTGCACACATATACAAACAGCAGACAGACAGACAGACACACATACGTACACACATACACTAACATATAAACACATACGCATTTATAGATGTGTTATATATATATATATATATATATATATATATATATATATATATATATATATATATATATATCACCAAACCTATATAAATCATATATTTTATAGATAAATTTTCTGGAAGAAATAGCTAATTCCATTTAATCTCTGGTTGAAACAGCTGATGTAATTTCAATTCTAAAGATATGAAAAAAAGACAGAAAGCCAATGTTTTCTGCAACCTGTACCCTCGTGAGTAATTTATACAGAGTTGGAATGATCAAAATGTTTAATGCGGACAAAGTTGAGAACGTATATCACCGATGGAAAATAAAATTGATACACTCTGTTAGTGAGGCTTCAGTGGAGAGTACAGAGTACCACTTTATTGCTATTACTTCTGGGTGTACTCTGATCTGGAGTGATCTGATTAGTTAGGGTTTCATTTTTAACGGTTAAATCGGTCTGTTTGAAAATTATTCCTATTTGACAGGAACATGTGCAAAACTATCTAAAGAACCAACCACACTCGGTCTTAAGTTATTAAGCAAATCATATAAATCTAAATAATTCTAAATTGTTTTGAAAAAAATTATCAAACTTTAAACAATCAATTTAGATGTAAAAAATAAAGCTGCAATTAAAATTCTAGGCAGTATCAAAATGTTTTATTGAATTTCTTTGATCAATTATAAAACTGTCATCTGAAGTTATAAGGCATAACCAAATTATTATATTTTACTTCAATAAAAAGTTTATCAAATCATCAAAAATTCAGCAACGCCTATAATAAAACAAATAACAAACATATATAATAAGTATTTGAATCCTTAACATTTTAATATAGTGACCCTTCTACCCAATAACAACTAGTAATCTATGATCCATTGATTTTGTAAATATTTTCAGCTTGTTCCATTTACCACATGATATATCTAGTTGCTTCACATTGGTCTACTTTTCTGTTATATTGCTTGAAGCCTTCAAATAATTTCATCTTCACAATTGACCACAGATTCCTGATTTGATTCAGATCCGGACTTGATGGTAATCATTCAATTATCTTCTCTCTGTAATTGTCTTTAATTGGAATCATTTTGAGATGAGGCTTCTAAATCTGAGAATTAATTTTTATTTATTGCGGACATTTTGTCCTCATCTTGGTAGTTTTTGTGTTGTTTCTTCTTTCACTACAATTACAAAATTCGGTACGGACCCGACTATGGAAGACCAGATAAGGAGAACAAATAAATGGATTTATAAGACCAAAAAATCCATCCTGGATCGCCCTTCGGGGCCCGTGGCGCAGTGGATAGAGGCGTTGAGTCTCTACGGTTCCAGGTGAGCATTGTTTCAAATTCTACCCAAGCCGGCCAGAGGTTTACTTGGTCAAAAACGTTGTGCGATAGACAACAACTATGGAAGGGCGTAATTACTGGGGATACGGTTACAAGACTCAGCATTCCTATCCGAGGTCACGGTAAATCACCTGAAGAAGGCCAGAGGTGAAATTTGGCCGAAACGTAGTGAAAGAAGAAACAACACAAAAATTACCAAGATGAGGATAAAAAAGACCGCAATAAATAAAATTTAATTCTCATCTTCTCTCTGGTAAATCTTTTATGCTCCAATAATTTACGCGTAAATTTAGATATAACTTAGATATATTTTTCATAAATTCCAATTCACAAGTTATTCTACACCTTTTTCACTTCTTAATTGCCTAATTTCCAGCCTTTTTAAAGACCTGAGTACCAGTCATCCCCTTCCCTAAGAAGGGCGACCTTGGATTAGCCAAGAACTACCGAGGTATAACCCTTACATCCACAGCGGCCAAGATATACAATGCTCTACTATGCAACCGCATAGAAGCCAAAATTGAGAAGATACTTTGAAAGAATCAAAATAGCTTCCATGATGTTACAAATTTTGACAATCCATCCAATTATTGAAGGCGTACGTGCAAAACCCTAGAGGCAACAATACTATATGTCGACTTCGCCAAGGCCTTTGACTCCATAAACAGAGGAATGAGGGCCCAAATACTACTCGCCTACGGCCAACTCAAAGAAACCGTCGCAGCCATAATGATGCTCTATAGAAACATGCAAGTAAAAGGTCTTAAGATAATATCAAATTTGTAGCAGGTGTGCTGCAAGGAGACACATTAACCCCATACCTGTTTATCACCTGTCTAGACTACGTGCTTAGAACATCTATTGATAAAATGAAAGATAACGGTTTCAAATTGACCAAGGAAAGAAGCAGAAGATGCCCGCACATACAATCACGGACGCCGACTACGCCGATGACATAGCGCTTCTGGCAAATACACCCGCCCAAGCCGAAAACCTGCTACATAGTCTGGAATGAATAGCTGCTAGTATAGGCCTCCGTGTCAACGCAGACAAGACGGAATACATGTGCTTTAATCAAAGTGGTGTCATCTCCACACAAAATGGTAGTTCTCAGAAATGAGAAGACAAGTTCACCTACCTAGGCAACAATGTCTCATCAACCGAGACTGACATCAAAGCGTAACTCGCAAAGGCATCGACATATATTGATAGGCTATAGGTCATATGGAAGTCAGACCTGACCGATAAAATAAAACGCTTTTTTTCAAGCAGCGGTTGTATCGATACTGCTGTATGGATGAACTATATAAACGCCAACTAAACACACAGAGAAAAGCTTGACGGCAACTTCACAATAATGCTGTGAGCAATATTGAGCAAGTCCTGGAGGCAGCACTCCACAAAGCAGCCGGTGTACGGCCACTTACCACCTATCACGAAAGCTATCCAAGTTAGAAGAACAAGGCATTCTGGACACTACTCGAGAAGTAAAGATGAACTCATAAGTGACGTACTCCTGTGGACCCCCTCGAATGGACGAGCAAAGGCAGGACGTCCAGCTAGGACCTACATACAACAGCTCTGTACCGATACAGGATGTAGCCTTGAAGACCAACCGGAAGCGATGGACGATAAAGAGGGGTGGTGAGAGAGGATCAGGGAGATCCGTGCTAATGACACGACATGATGATGAGAATGATGATGTTTCGCTGTAACTCACTTTAGTTTACGTTCATCTCGAAGAAGCAAATTCTTAAGACTTTAATTTTTTTTTGCTTCGAGTTCTCAATTTAGTTATATTTTCAACAGCCTTCTCTATCGTTCAATAATCTCAGCAAAGCTCCTTTGATATCTCCAAAGTGAACATTCCTTCTCTCAATAACTTTGTTATTTTTGTTTTTCAGTAGTTGTTAAATCCTTCTCTTTACCCGTTTCAACGAAAAGAAAAAAATAATTTTTTATTAGATTTCAGAGGTCTTAAGATAATATTAATTTAACCTGTAAATCAACTTTAGTAAGTCTGTTTTCGTAAGTTCCAAATATCTCCAAAAGTAACCATTAAAATCGCAGAAAATTTAATAAAATATTTTTACTAGGGATGAAAATGAACGAGTTTAAATTTGACAAATATTGGTTCAGAACTTAACAGGTTGTATGCAAATGTAAATGAAAATATAAGTATACAATTATCATGATTCCCGAACCTTTAGGTATAAAATAAACATAGAAGAATAGACGTGCAATTAAAATCAGTCTACATGCCAATACTGTACTCAGGTAAAAATTGACGTTGTCCTTCTAGATGTTGTCCGTTGTACACATACCTATATATATATATATATATATATATATATATATATATATATATATATATATATATATATATATATAATTCAGTTGCTTTACTCGGACAATTTTTAAAGTACTGAGTAGTATACATACATGCATGCAGTTCTAAAGTAATCCTATGTAATGTTTATAGTTTATACAGTTATATGGTTTCAAGTAACCACTGCTATTTAATGATAGACATTTATTTGCACACAATCAAATGGTTTCAAGTAACTCATAATAATAATCCTTTGTAAACAAGTTTACCTGCAACTAACTAATCTTACTATAAATATTTTACAGTTATATGGCATCATGTACTTCTGAGTAATACAGATGGGGTACTAATAGATACTGTCACTCCATTTCAGAGTGAATCAGAAAGTAATGGCCATGAAGGAGTACCCCGCACTCCTCAGAATTGTTAAAGTGGACCCTCCCCACTAGATGCAATTTAGTGGCATACATAGAATACCCTTTTTACGAGGGGTCTTATCCCTTTGCTGGTGGATACATTCAACGTGTTATAAATACCACAGACGGTGATCAGAATTTGATATTTAAAAAAAGAAAACAAAAAACAACACTGATATTAAAGTTCTTATTGGGGAAAATGATAAATGCTTCGGAGGGAGTCTTAGAATATTGTTAGTGTTTTTCAATACGGCGAAACGTGCCTCAGTTTATCAGATTCTATCTAAATTAACATTGAAATTTTATTATTGTTTATCCCTTTCCCTTACTATTAGGTCTTCATGTGTTAGAGTATCTTAAACAAAAAAACCTTTTTACAAACTCATTTAGTAATTCTTAATTGATATTCACTAACTTTTACTTCACCTGGTACACCTGCTTTTATAAGGAGGTCATCTAACTATGGAGAAAGCTATGGAGTTGCATAGCTTCAATAACCAGACAGTGCTTTCAGCGTGATTTGAATCCACTCTGTCATGTGGGACTGTAGAATATGCCAATTGCACCTCTGAGTATGACTGTGAATTGCATCTGATAGTGAGGCCCCAGTCTGGGAGCATGGGGGAATATGGAGTACCCCTTATTACCATTACTCCAAGATCCACTCTAACCCGTTTTCGTAGTGCCTGTTAAAGTAGATGAAATAGAACTATTTAATCCTTTACAATTTATTGTTATTAGAAATCATACAAATATGTGCAAATTATTTATATTGCAGAGGAATACTTGATAAATAGAATGGCTAATGTTAAATAGAAATACTTGAAACCATTTAACTGTCAGCAAGAACTGATTTGTATTCAATTGGATTATTAATGTTCAGAAGTAATGCTTGAAAAGGTTGAAGTGTGTGCAAACAAATGAGCTCTAAAAACGCATTTCAAAACTCATTTTAAAGTTACTTTCAAACTATTTGTTTATTTGCAGTGCTTAGAGTGTTCACTAATGGTCCGTGAGATCTGGGTTCAACCCTAGAGTCATACGAAAGACTCAAAAAATGGTGCTTGATGGCTCTTTGCTTAACACTTGGCATTATAAGGAACAGATCAAGGGTAGGTGAAGCAATCCAAGGAAAAGAGTAGCACCCTCTTCAACGTCTCAATGTAGTAGCTATTGAAAAGGAAACCTTCGGTCAACTTACTATATATATATATATATATATATTACAGGATTTGGCATTAAATTATCCACAGGAGTTTATATGTCACAAAATATCAAGTAACTATGTCTAGACCGAAATGTTGAGAACATTGGGCTCTTTAGTGTTGCTATAGCAACCGGTCGAGGAGTGAAATTTTAAATTCAAGCGATACTACTCAGCTGAAGACTTGACCTTGTATTGCATGGTTTATTACACAATAAATGAAATTAACATGAAGGTTGGTGAATGAGGTGGAAATGAAGAATGAAGATCAACATTTCTACTGTAATAACAAAAGCGGCGACGAGGCTGGATGCTAAAAGTAAATTCATTAACAGAGACCTCCCAATGAAGTGCACTTTTGGTCTTCAAAAATAAACTGAGTTTGAGCTTGCTTCCAACCAACCTTGTTAAAACACTGAATTCGTATATTAATTTCTGCTTTATTTCATAACTTGATAAAGTTGTTGTCCAGGGCGAGCAGAAGTCTCCCTTTTGAATAGCTACTACACCGAAGGCGTAAGGGAGGACGCTACTCATTTGTCTAAAATATTCAAGATAATAAAAACTATCTGCACTTCAAGATCAGTCTGGTTAATTTCAATTTGATTCTAGAAATTATCTTTTTATGGAAAGCCGAAAATGTCATGAACAATCGTCACCGATTCTACAACTACGTTGCAAAATATTGAAAACTGCAAGGAGAAATTATGGAGCACATTTGGCTAAGGAGAGAGCACATAGAGGAAAACTGAGCTATACACACACACACACACACAAACACACGCACACACGTACACACACATATGTAAGTATGTGTGGGTGTGAGTGATGTAAAAGCTGGAAAACCCATTTATATATTTATATATATATTCTTACAGATATAAAAACAAGTATATATATACTGGCGAATACGCCTAATCAAGCAGAGACACTACTGCATAGCTTGGAACGAGCTGCAGCAGGCATTGGCCTCCATGTCAATGCGCACAAAACTGAATATATGTGTTACAACCAAACGGGCAACATTACCACTCTAGAGGGAGCCTCTCTGAGGCTAGTGGACAAATTCACCTACCTAGGAAGTAGCGTCTCATCAACAGAAAACGACATAGATACACGGCTGACGAAAGCATGGATGGCTATAGATAGGCTCTCAATAATATGGAAATCAGACCTGACCGATGAAATGAAGCGCAGTTTCTTCCAGGCAGCAGTTGTATCGATACTGCTATATGGATGCACTACATGGACGCTAACCAAACGGCTGGAGAAGAAACTTGACGGCAACTACACAAGAATGTTGAGAGCAATACTGAACAAGTCCTGGCGACAACACCCCACGAGACGCCAACTGTACGACCACTTGCCTCCCATCACGAAAACTATACAGGTCAGACGAGCCAGACACGCCGGACACTGCTGGAGAAGCAAAGACGAGCTCGTTAGTGACGTACTACTATGGACCCCCACATATGGCCAAGCAAAAGCAGGACGACCAGCCCGAAATTACATACAGCAGCTATGTGAGGACACAGGATGTAACCCAGAAGACCTGCCGGAGGTGATGAACGATAGGGAAAAGTGGCGAGAGATGGTCAAAGATATCCGTGCTGGCGGCACGTCTTGATGATGATGATGATGATATATATATATATATACTGCATACTATATGACTCTGATTATCAACATCAGTCGTCTAATAAACTGGTATATTGATTCGATCCTCTTTTAGCACCCTAGTTCAATTTTTCTGTGCCCATCCCAGTTATGTAAATCACCGGGCTTATGATTATTTGAAAAGCTATCAGTTGTAGACCTAAGTTCGAACGTCAGCTGGGACTGACTATCTTGTTCTTATGACAGACGAAGCTAAACTGATCAAATATCTCTCTCCTTTAACTCGTGCATCACATGCGCGTGTATATTCAGTTCTTATACAAATATAATTGGTTGAAAGGTTCTCCATAAAAGGATATTTCTAATAATGATAACATTATTCTCACAATGCCGTTGCGAAAGGCATTGAAGTTTTCTCATGGGAGAAATCGCATATATTTACTTCCACTTCTACCATCTTCAGTTGGATTTTTTTTTTGCTTCTTATAGCAACCCCAAAGCGTCCTTCGATCCAAAAATCATATTCTAATATTGCCAGACATTAAATAAATTTAATATATCTGCATATGAGACTTCCTTTCAACACTTTTATCATTTTTCTTTTTTCTCTCGAGAAAGCAAACTTCAAATGTAAATTCAAACGACTCGTCGTGATCAGCTGAAGGACTTAAAAGTCTTTATAAATAATCCAATAATACAAAATTACAAAAGTGACCGACGCCGAGGCTATTTTATTAGAAATGAAATATTTCATAACAAGAGGATATTGACGAATGGAGAGGATTTTCTGCTTATTTAGGTTTTATTACTTGTATTAAAGTGAAATTCTTTGATATATTTTAGTACAGAAGGTATGTGACTTCCAATGTCAATCCAGTTTAAAAATCATTTTAAAAATAGTAGAATGGAAAGGACGTAGGTTTGTTATTACATTGTATTTTTAAGTATTTACACGTTTAAATCGTAGATTATTGCAATAATTTTGTCTTATTGTATATTCAAAGGATGTTAAACTATGACATACTTTGTATTTATTTTCTTTCTTTCCTACTTTATTCCGTCCTACATTAAATTTTCATACCAACAGGGTTAAATGGTAGGTTACTGCCATATTTTTGGTGCATCATTCAATTTTTAAAGGATCTTAAAGTATGATATACTTCTTCATTCTTTCTTGATTCTTCCTTAGTCTATTCCTTCCCACCTCTGAGTATGACTGTGAATTGCATCTGATAGTGAGGCCCCAGTCTGGGAGCATGGGGGAATATGGAGTACCCCTTATTACCATTACTCCAAGATCCACTCTAACATCAAGTTTCCAATGTATATTGTAATATCTACGCGGCTATGAGGAAAAATATTTCAACATTATTAAAGGATCTTTGAGATGCATTGTCATCATATACTCATTCTTTTTTTCATACAATCGTAGAAATACAAACGCTCGGTGTCGATAGCAAAAAAAAAATCTCCATTTTGTGATGGCTATCCGATGGAACTTGTATCCTTTACACCCGTGCCATCTGAAATAAATTTGTAATAGCCAAATGGCGTTTTTTTGGTTTTTCCAGTTATATATATATATATATATATATATATATATATATATATATATATATATATCATAATATATATATATATATATATATATATATATATATATTCTATAAAATGTATAAATTTTTTTATTTTGTTTGTCCAATGAGAGATAAATGCAAATAGTCTTAAATGAATAAGTATACACGTGAATTTATTTTTAGATTCTTATTTTTCTTCAACACGTGTTTCTGTCGTTTTCAGTCGTTTTCTGGTAGTAAATGGTTGGTTTGAGTTTTCCCTTTGGTTTTTATAGTAGCAACTGTTTTGATAGGATTGTGGTTCTTTTTAATTTCAGGATTTGTGTCTGTTAATGTCCAATTGGAGTTTATTGTTCGTGACAAACTTTGGTCCCTTCAGATGTTTCTCTCTCTCTCTCTCTCTCTCTCTTAATTTTACAAGAATGCATTCTGTGTGTTTGTGTACCTGCGTGGGTGTTCGTGTCCCTGTGTGTGTATATATTTACGGAGTGTGACGGCAAATTGACTAAAATCCCAAAAACGGGACTTTATTTTCGCACGTGTGAAGACGGGGCAGGTTGCCACTTGATCCCCTACAGAATAAGTCCTCGTTCAGAGTTTTTCTCTCAGGCATATAAGAACTGGCATATTACGTGAGGGATTAATTTAGAGCCAGACTGACCGCCGCCGGCAAAGGGGTTCCAAATTTCACACTATCACACCCCCACCAGGCCGCTAAACTTCTTTCCCTTAGATAACGGAAGAATACGAGCCTATAGGTCTTAGTCGTAATAATATTATATTGTAGTAGTCGGCAACTCCGGTTTCCCGTGTGATATTTTAGGAATTAATCGGAAAATTCTAAGCAAGATAACATAAGGCGAATAGAAGCTGAAAAGAAGCATGAAATAACAACAAAGACCACATGGTAACATAAAAATACATGAATTCCTTTACTACAGTTATATACACCTTTCAAGGTGTCAAAACATATAATAATTGGACAGTCCACGAATATAAATGTCTTTTCTTGACTTTTATCTTTCTTCAAATTGAGAGAGAGAGAGTGGTAAACGAAATTTGGGTATAAAGGAAAATGGCCCCAAAGTTACTTATCTTATATTTTTTTGACGGGGTTCCACTGGAGAATCTTTTCTTCTTTCACGGGCTAATAGACTTTGTTCTATTTTTTTACACTGGCTTGAAGAGCCTGGGGTCCTTTGTGTCTAAGTAATTTTTTTGTCTTCCACCCGGTGTAAAATGGCTATGGTTCGTCCGCCCGCTACGAACCCTGCTCAAAAACTATATTTCTTATCCTTTACTTCCGCTGAGGGGAAGGGAGCCCCACTTCCGTTTTGGGGTCCCAGCCAATCATTTGGCTTCTCTCTCTTTCCCCTTCCGGCGACCTGAGGTTACTAAGTGCCAACACCTGGTCTCCCCTGTGTGACCCACATTCCTTCCTTAACGGTCACTTCTTTTGACGGCTTGATACTGTCAATTCAAATACGAGGAGTAGTAATTTTATCTCCCTCCTCCCAGTGGGATGTCACGTGACACGGAGGTATTTAAAAAAATTTTTTTACTCTTCTCTCTAAATAATCTATGATAGTTGATATGGCATAAAATTTAACGGGCTTGTAATCTTCTTTTCGGAGTGATTCTCTGTGTGTGTGTATGTGTAAAATAATTAGGATAGTAATTAATTATATCAATTATTTTATTGATCATTGATTATATTAATTATTTTATTATTTAGTTTGGTGAGGTTATGGACTGGTTAAAAATCATTAAGCGTGGGTGTACTTAGTTGCAAAAGTTCATATGGTGTAATTCTTGCATGTGTGGCGAGATGGCCGATTTGACAAATTGTTCTATAGATCGTGTGGTGACATGTTTTCAAATCATTGTTAAGGCTAGATGTCGTTAAAGTTAAATAAGTCATGTCGTGGACTTAAGATAAGATGGATTTGAATTAAATAAAAGTTTGTGACACGTGTTCTAATATGACTTTCTGATGCAATAATTGAGAAGATATTGTATGAGAGAAGATAATTTTTGATTCAGGGGAGATGAGTTTGAAACGTAAAGAGACAAGGTGCGTTAGACGTTGTTTCAAATCGGTCAGGTCGTAGGATAGGTGCCTATTTAATACTACAAACGAGGTTCGATCATATACCTTTGCAAGGTCTTCGTCTCTCATCATGGTTGCTCGGACGGCAAGGATTGTAAATAGTCTGAATAAAGACTTTTTCGCATTTCAAATCACATTATTCGCATTATTAGTCGCCTTATTATTTTCGAAATTGTAGTATTCAACATGGTCGATCGTGTTTCTTGTGTCTGTGTATAGTAAGGTCCTGTTTAATGTATGCTTGAATTTATCAATGATTTTTTTTTTGAGCAACGTATAGTTTGGTATATTCGCATTATTTTAAACAATCCATTACTGTGTTCGTAGAGTCGTTTTGAAGCATACAGTTTTCTGTTTTCTGGTAATTTGATATTACTTCTGTGTAAGGATATTCTAGAGACTGCGTCGACTCTATGTATACATTTTTTTACACTTGCAACATTCAATAACATAGACTACGTTTTTTGAATAGCATCTTAATTTTTATTTATTTATTATGAATGTCCTTTTTGGATAAGAGAGAGAGAGAGAGAGAGAGAGAGAGAGAGAGAGAGAGAGAGAGAGCACCCGCTGTGACCGAAGTTTGTCACAGACAATTAACTCGAACTGGACTCTCACAGACACAAATCCCGAAATATATATATATATATATATATAAAGAGAGAGAGGGATACATTCAATACATAACACACACAAACTTAATTCTTTCAGGATTTATTTAATGTAATGCTTCTCCTTTAATTACATAAATTGTTTATTTATTGATTGATCCATTTTAACGACATGTCAACACAACTAAGTTTATTTTATGCCAAGAGGTTAGGAAATCGCATTCATTGGAAGTGCACCTTTATATTTTTGTGTAATTGTTTCTTAAGTTTTTTTGTTCACTTTTGTATAAATAATTTACAGTTATGTGGCATCTAGTATTCCTATTGAATACAAATAATTCTAAACAAATCTATTTGAACAACCACAGAAGGGACTCTAATTGGTAGTACCACTTCGGGTCAGAATGGATTTGGGACCAATGACAATGAAGGTGTAATCCATATTCCCCATAACTCCAGATACAATATTGTGTCATACGCAGGACAGCCCCTTTTTAGAGGTGGGTATTATCTCTCTGCAAGAGATACAGTCGGAGTATTCTATGCCATGTCGACAAATTTTGTTTACAAGTTTGGCGCTCTAACTAAGTGAGCTATGAAGGTGTTTGACAGGTTGTGTTTAATTGTGGCATTTTAAAAAGAAAATGCAGCTCAAATAATTTAAACATTTAAAGTAAGATATAAAGGATTCAAAATTAATGTCTTGTTTACCAGCATTAGGAATATTCTGAATGTTAACGAAGGACTGCTTCTCACAATCCTAATCCCTGGAACAGGAGCTGAACCATCAGATGCAGTCGAGTTTCATACCCTGTTGCAAGTGGAGGGATTCTTACAATTCTGCAATGGATAGTCAGTGTATTCTCCACCCCGAAGAAAAAGCTATTGCAATGCTGTATTTATTTAATCTTTCGCAGCCTCTTGGGTAACAGAAGATCTAGTATGCTGGGAATCATTTTGTTTAAAATATAATAGTCGGATATCTCATTCTTGATCTTTCTTATTTCCTTTTTTATGTACTTACGGTACGCTTTCATTTTATGATTCAGTATCTAGCCAACTAAATACTATAAGTAATATTATAGCATGATTATCGATTTGTTTTCAACTAACAATAAGTCCGTTAGAATAATAGTTGGAATTTTAGATATCAAGAAAAGAAAAAACAATTTCTAATTAAAGATATTCTAGCTCCTATTTTATTTTTATTTAAATATTTCGTTGAAATATAAAAATGTTTTTTAACTATATCCTTAAATATTGAAAGTAATAATTTTTGGCCCGGAATTTACTAATTTCCTGACTTAGATAAAATATAATCTCTATAAACAATCTTTACTTGGTTGAATAAAGACTTCGTATTTGGATCAATTCTTCTCACTCTGTCGACAAGATATAATTTGTAACTGAAATTTTTCATTTTATTATTTTGAAACGTTTAAAGCAAAATCGTTTTTTAGAATGAATTCTCTTATTACCTTATACAAAAACTAAAACAAAACAAAACAAAGAGATAAGATATATTAAAAATAACAATAACAAACAAATAAACAAACAGTTTAACGGTAGCTAAAGATTACGTAACTTTGTCAGTAAGTTCATGTCGCCCAGAATATGCTAACTGTATCCTCTGCAGAAGACGAATTGATCTTGAAGCTCCAGTTTTGGAGCTCTGGGGAGTGCGTAGCACCCTTTCATTATGAGGTCCTATGCTAATCACGGTACTTGATTGTGGCCTTATTTGCGTAACTACCACATGCGTTTCCGCCTAGTTGATTTATCAACTCTCTCTCTGTGCCCACATCGCGTTTGAAAGATCCACAGATGTAGGATGACACACTCTATCCGGAAATTCTTCTGTCGGTTTGGGTTCTTCGTTGGAACAAGTTGCCTGGCTGTTGATAACAAGACAAGAAAAACTCTCCGTTAACAATTAACAACTATTTGTTGAAACACAACTGAGAAACAATATATACATATATTGTCATCCACAGACAAACAGTTTCGTCGTATCACAACTCTTCAGTGTGGCTAGACACGTGGGACGCTGGGATTGAAACCCGCCTAACTTTACGTTAGACTTAGTATCATACCGCTCAGTCAACAGTCGACATACGTCAGCTCGGGAATTATAATGTATCATATAGTTGCTCTCGCTTGTTTACATTTTGCCTTAACGACGGACGAAAGGTATCTAATATATTTAGCGTTATTGATGATTTATTAATTAATTAATTGTTATTTTTGCAAACACGTGTTTCGACTTCAAATTTGCCCGCACACAGAATCATTCTATTAAAAGTTAGATTAAGAATGAAAATAGAATGAGTGGTAGTACCCTTTTAGGTCCAATCTATGGGTCATATCAATCTATTTAAAAATTAAAATTGATTGAAATATTGATGTCATATAAAGGTGATGAAAATGTCTCAAGATAGTA